>CM030360.1:283419825-283449497 GCA_017893485.1 Hemerocallis citrina | reverse complement strand
GCAATCGTATCTCTTCTATTTTTGATAATGGCAATGAATTATCTTCTGAGTCTGACATCCATGCATCTTTCCTTCGTTTCTTTAAAGAATTGCTGGGCTCTAATAAACATCGTTCTATTCATCTATACTGGCAGCAACTGTATGGCCAGCAGTCTCACGATCTTTCTAGCTTGGAAGCACCTTTCACCTTGGAAGAGATCAGGCGGGCGGTGTTCTCTTTGAAGAGCAATTCCGCCCCAGGGCCGGGCGGCTTTCCTTGCTTTCTTTTTCCAACGGTTTTGGGATTGCCTTAAAGATGACCTCTTTAAAATGTTCTCGGATCTACATCAAGGGAATTTTTCCTTCGATAGGATCAATTACACGCATATAGTCCTCATCCCCAAATTTTTGGGTGCTAACTTGGTGTCGAACTTTAGGCCTATTAGCCTCCTTAATACTACCTTCAAGATCATCATGAAAGTGCTCTCTTCTCGTCTTAGTGCCATTATCCCCCTTTTGATTGATCCTATGCAATCAGGTTTTATTAAGGACCGGTTCATCCTTGATAGCGTGGCTTCGGCCAAAGAAATCATTTCTAAATGTCATAGTTCTAACTCGGAGGGTACCCCGTTAAAATTTGATTTTCAAAAGGCATATGATAGTGTTAGCTGGGATTTTCTCCTGGAAATCCTTTTCCACCGTGGTTTTGGCCCTAAATGGATTGCTTGGGTTAAATCCAGTCTTTTCGCTGGAACTTCGTCCATTATTATCAATGGAACGGAGGGCCATAAGTTTAAATGTAAGCGTGGTCTTCGTCAGGGGACCCTATTTCTTCCCTATTATTCCCGCTTGTCGCGGATGTGTTTAGTAAACTACTGCGCAATGCGTGGGAAGCTGGTGTTATTGAAGGCCTTGGTAGTTCTAGTAGTTTCCGGGGAGTGTTGAATTTCTAATACGCTGATGATACCATTATCTTTGCAAAAACCAATGGGTGCACTTTACGGAACCTGAAGTTACTTCTCTATGTCTTTGAAAGTGTGTCATGATTGGCCATTAACTTTCAAAAGTCTTCTGTTATTTGGCTCGGGGGTTCCCATAACCGGCAAACAGAAATTGCGCATTTCTTTAATTGTGTTTCAGCCTCCTTCCCTATCACGTACCTGGGTATCCCTTTGCGATGGGAGAAGCTTCATAAAGCTGATTAGGTGTCGATGATAGATAAGGTGGAATCGAAACTCAACCGGTGGTCTGGTAATCACCTTTCTCGCGGGGGCAAGCTTATTCTTCTTAACTCCATTCTCTCCTCTATCCCCTTATACATGATGTCCTTTTTTTACCTTCCGTCGTGGGTAATTAAGAGGATTGATCGTATTAGAAGAAATTTTTTCTGGTCAATGTAGCGCCCCGAATTTCCAATATGATATCTTAGAAATACGTGGCACAATTCCCAGCATCAACTTCAGTTGCAATATTAAACATAGCCAAAAACACAGATAATTTTTATTTCAACTTTCATTACAATGATCTTTACAAATACAGCGGAATACAAAACACCTTGAATTACAAACTTTTCTCTCTTACAACACATTCTTTTACAAAATTACATAAGCTCTAATATCTTTCTAGCAAAAGCATCCAAATCCCAAAGCTATAAGCACCTACCTGTAAAACATGAGGCTAGAGATAACCCTAACCCCCAAAACTACAGGGGTCAGCCATAACGGTGTGAGTGACATAAAACAAGCAACATAAATAAAACATAAAGCAGAGAGTCATAAGCAACATGTATTAACAGCAAGAATAAATGAAATGAGAGATGACAATAAGTAACGCATGAAAACATCTAGAAAACATCTCGGGGTTTGGGGATGGGTTTCCAAACACTTGTACATACCCAAATCTCCCTCACTCTGTCTTCGTCACAAACACTTTCTCTCTTTCTTTCGAGCTCCCGAAACCCATCCCCAAACCCTAGTTCACTCTCCCAACTCCTTGGCATCAATTTCTTTGCCTTGTCGATCTCCCCCTCTTGTGGAAAGCTACCTTCACATCCAAATTCCCAAATCATCTAAACCCTAGCACAAATTTTCTTCCTTTGTCTACAACAGCATGCAACGGCTTCTCACATCTTCGCCAACTCTCTATCTCTCTCTTTGGGCCAGGTATTTACTTAATCCCAATTTACTATAATGAACTATGTTAATTTATTGATTTTTTTTCCAATTTTGGAGTTGGTTTTTTTTGTATTATGCATAGTAGTCTAGTCTATAATTTAGAGAGTATATAATTAGCTCTGATCATGCATGTTGTATACATTTTGTTGACATTTTCGTAGATGTAGTGTTAGTTGTAGTGGTGGAATATAGGAGAAGCAAAAAAACGAGATGAAAAAATTTAATTTGTACGAGTAGGTCGGACTCGCCGTGTAGAAGGTAACGGAACTTGTAGATGCGATTTCCGTGTCACGATTTGTGATATACGTCCGTTTATCATTTTTATTCAATACAACGGATATAAACTGATACACGGCCGTATCTTTCAAACCGAGACTCAGAACTCACCTCTGCCAGTTCCACTGGCTCGTGTTTGGTGTGCCAGAGTTGACGCCCAAATTTAGGAAATTTTCCTTCTCGTTTTTGTTATTTTGATGCGTATATAAAAAAACCTTTAATCCACCTCGGAATTTGTGGAATACATTATGAATAGAAAATTGCTCAAACAAAGTCCAAATAAAACGAAACTGTGCGAGTAGGTTGGTCTCGCCACTCACAAGTCATACAAACCTGTACAAGCGAGTTCCGACCCGCGGTTTGCGAGATACGTCAATGTATCGCTTTCCGCTCAGTTTTGAATAGTGAAAACAATACACAGCCATATCTTTCAAACCGTAGGTCGGAATTCCCATGTACAAGATGCATTGGCTTGTGTGCGGGGAGCCCGACCCAACGGCAAAATTTTGGATTTTTTGCATCTCGTTTATGTTGTTTTGACAAGTATATGAAAAAATTTCAATCTACCTCGAAATTTTTTTAGTACAGTCTCAATACAAAAATGCTTAAACGAAGTCCAAAAAATACGAAACGGTGCTCGTAGGTTGGGCTAACCATTCACAATGCAATGGAACTTGTATTTGCGAGTTCCGATTCACGGTTTGCTAGATACGTCAATGTATCGCTTCCCGCTCTTTTTTAAAGAGTGAAAGTGATACACGGGTGTATATTTCAAACCGTAAGTCAGAACTCACTTCTACAAGCTGCATTGGCTTGTGTTTGGTGTGCCGTAGTTGACGGTGAAATTTAGGAATTTTTGCATCTCGTTTGTATTGTTTTGACGCGTACATGAAAAAACTTCAATCTACTTCGAAATTTTTTTAGTACGGTCACAATACAAAAAAGCTTAAACGAAGTCCAAAAAATACGAAACGGTGCACGTAGGTTGGGATAACCATTCACAACGCAACAGAACTTGTATTTGCGAGTTCCGACCCACGGTTTGCGAGATACGTCAATGTATCGCTTTCCGCTCTTTTTTAAAGAGTGAAAGTGATACACGGGCGTATATTTCAAACCGTGGGTCGGAACTCACTTCTACAAGTTGCATTATCTTGTGTTTGGTGTGCCGTAGTTAACGGCAAAATTTAGAAATTTTTGCATCTCGTTTGTGTTGTTTTGACGCGTATAAGCGAACTTTGAAATTTTTTCATCTCGTTGGTTTGTGTTTGCTAATTTTCGACGAGTAATTAGTTTCATATATGCGAATTTTGTTACAGAGAAATGGCTAGAACGAAGGGAATCGGAAGGGGAAGGACATCCCAGGAAGCACGGGGGGAACATTCTACAAAGAATGTGAGAACTATTAATTTGTATTGTCCCTAATTTTGTATTTAGTGATATTGATTTTAGACTAATAATAATTATATTTTTTTGCTCGTGTAGGTTGGTGCATCCTCTTCGATGACAGGATATCGTGGTTCAGGACCAATATGTCCTGGCAAACTGACCTCGCAAGATCGCCACAGATCCGCGGCAGTGTGGGGTGGGACGACGCAGAGGTATAATTTCCGCACCCACGAGACCATGAAGGTGCATCCATGTATTGTCGAGTACCCAGTAGCGGCCGGTTACTATGGAATCAGCATGATGGGGAATGTTAAACTCGATCGGGCACTTCTCCCGGCACTCGTGGAGCGCTGGAGGCCAGAGTCGCACACGTTCCATCTACCGGTCGGAGAGATGACGGTGTCGCTATAGGATATAGCGATGATATCCGGTCTTCCAATAGATGGGTTGGCCGTGACGGGTAATATTAACTTTGATAAAATAGAGATGTGCAATAAACTGCTCGGTACAGAGTTTGATGAGGCGGCCGCGGAAGATGATGACATTTTCCAAGGACAATCAATCTAACTATCTTGGTTGAAGGGACGTTTTGATGGGATGCTGACCAACGAATCGCCCGACGACTATGTACAGTCCTACACCAGGGCCTACATTCTAACGGTGATCGGAGGGGTTCTCTTGCCTAACTCATCGGCCGATACGGTGCACCTCATGTACCTACGATTGCTCGCCGACCTAGGCTTAGCTGGCCAGTACAGCTGGGGAAGCTGTGCGTTGGCAACGCTATACAGGGCATTGTGTCATGTAGCGCTAAATGGGACGGAGATGACCAGACCGATGGTTTTGTTACAGATTTGGTCATGGGAGCGACTCCACTTGGGTCGTCCCCGTATTAGGAGACCGGCGGCCGGTTGGATGGCCCAACCAGAAAATCCTGCTATGTTAGCACCCTCAGGGGTATATTGGGCTGGTAGTCGGAGTTACAAAGATAACCCCAAGGGTGTAATAACGTACTACAGAGACGAGCTCGATCAACTACGTGAAGAGTTCGTGATATGGGTGCGGTATACACCCAAGCGGGTGGAAAGACTACTGCCGATGTGCACCACCGGGTCGCAGTTGTGGCTGACGACGGCTCCACTCATCAACTTCGGTATAGTGGAGCATCCGCGACCAGAGAGAGTCCTTCGTCAGTTCGGTCTTCAACAGGATAGTCCCCCAAGCTGCAAAAACATATACGATCACGAGTTACACGTCGTGAGGGGCACCGGTCGCATGCCTACTCATGATTGGGTAGATTTCCATCGTATTCACGTTGCAGAATGGAACGAGCGACAGTTTCAACTTATAATTACCGATGTAGAAGAGTACGATGGCAAGCTGCAAGGGAAGTACATGCAATGGTACAAATCAATGACACGTCTGTATATCTTCCCCGATACAGAACTACCTGCCGGTGTTCAACGAGAAATTAAGGAGAAGGAGATTGAACCACCACCCGCCTATTCCAGTTCACAACCCATATTCCAACCGAAGGCCATAGCTATATGTACAGTGGTAACTACAATCTTCATATTTCTTCTAATGTTGGTTATATTTAAAGATCATGAATTGTTTAATATAGGGTTAGGGTTATTGTAGGGTTAGCAGAGCAGGGTTGTGGATTAGGGTTAGGGTCTGACATGTAGCCTATATATCGGGAAAAAACCACATGTAGATTCCCACATGTGGCCTATATAAGGGAAAAACCACATGTAGACTATATATGGGAAAAAGCATATGTAAAAATTTTCCACAATCTAGGGTGTAGGCTATTGTCTCCATCAACGAAGTGGTGTTGTCCTCTAAGCCAAGTGACCACCACAAGCCAGAAGACTTTCAACACACCTAAGTGGGAAAAAGCACCAAGCTAAACAAGCAGAACTCAGTCTCAAAGCAGAACTCAACACCCGCCTACTATTATTGCAGACACTTCAATATGGGAAAAACCTAAAGTACATAACCACATGTAGCTTATATATGGGAAAAACCCATATGTACATCTCCACATGTAAACCCATATAACAAAAAACCCCTAACCCTAACCTTAACCCTAACCTTATACATGTAAACCTACTCCTTTATATTTTCTGGAATATTTTTAAGAATATTACCTTTATAATTTTATATTGTTCAGATAGAGCGAAAAAATGGAACGTAATAAAAAATTATAAATAATATATACGCGTATATCATCTATCTTTCGCGTAGAGTTCCAGAGAGACTGTACGTAAAGAGTGAAGAGAAAATTGTAAAAATACCAAAAAAATCGTACCTAGGCCGTTGTTGTAGACAACGGCTTAAGGCATTCATATAAAGGGGTACCCCATCACTTTTTTCTCTTTTCAAGTATTAAGCTACAACGTAGACCGTTGTCTCCAATAACGGCCTAAAGTATTTATTAGAAATGGGGTTGCTCTCTGACTTGTTGCTCCTTTTGTCTTCTCTAAGTCAGAGAGCACCCCACAAATCACAACTTTTTTGACTATAATAACGGCCTAAGGTATTTATAAGAAATGGGGTTGCTCTCTGACTTGAGGCTCCTTTTGTCTTCTCCAAGTCAGAGAGCACCCCCAAAATCACAACTTTTTTGCCTATAACCTAAGCCGTTGTCTCCAACAACGGCCTAAGGTATTTATAAGAAATGGGGTTGCTCTCTGACTTGAGGCTCCTTTTGTCTTCTCCAAGTCAGAGAGCACCCCCAAAATCACAACTTTTTTGTCTATAACCTAAGCCGTTGTCTCCAACAACGGCCTAAGGTATTTATAAGAAATGGGGTTGCTCTCTGACTTGAGGCTCCTTTT
Source organism: Hemerocallis citrina (assembly GCA_017893485.1). NCBI lineage: Eukaryota > Viridiplantae > Streptophyta > Magnoliopsida > Asparagales > Asphodelaceae > Hemerocallis > Hemerocallis citrina. Next base: position 283,442,836 of record CM030360.1, on the reverse strand, counting down.
GTCTTCTCCAAGTCAGAGAGCACCCCCAAAATTACAACTTTTTTGCCTATAACCTAAGCCGTTGTCTCCAACAACGGCCTAAGGTATTTATAAGAAATGAGGTTGCTCTCTGACTTGTGGCTCCTTTTGTCTTCAACAAGTCAGAGAGCACTCCCAAAATCACAACTTTTGACTATAACTTAGGCCGTTGTTGGAGACAACGACCTAGGTTATCAACAACATTGTTTTGCTCTGTGACTTGTTACTCTTTTTAAACTAGTTATATTGAATACCAAACCAAATTCATGAAATAACTGGGGTCGTTGTCTCCAACAACGGCCTTGGTTTTTTTTTAAAAAAAAATATTTACAAATACAAGTACAGCTACAGCTGATACAATTGAGTTACAAACCAACATTTGCGTACAACAACAATATTAACAAACGACACAAACAAACGACACTTAAGTCTCAAGAACATTTACAGTTACCAATCAAAGGTAATTAACCAAGTTGCATAAAGAGTTATAAATATACCGAACAATTACATTTTAAAAATTACAATTCATAGTGGATCGTCATATCTCGACCCAGAACTGTCTTCTTCGGAAGGAATTACTTCTTGCCTTCATTGAAAGATTATGTTTAATTAGTAAGAAACTCATTTGCCACAAATAAAGTATAATAAGTTTAAACGAGGGACAAACAAAAAAATTACAAGTCATACCCCTCAAATAAAGTTGGACAATTTCGTGAATCATGATTTATTTGGACAATGCCGCATCTTCGGCACCTTCTCGATTTTTTTATGCAGAGTTGCTCTCTAATCGGCCTCAATCTTTTGGCGTGAGGCCGACCCTTTGTCGTGCACTGCTGTGGGTCACTAATGCGTGTAGGTATGTGTCCACTCCCTTGTTCATGAGGTTGTGCACAACCATGCAGTTGTGAACTACCTCTAGGTTCGACACTGTCATGTGGTTGTGAGGCATGTTCCGGTTGTTCACCTAATCCGGGTTGTAGCCGAGAAATCCAGTCAATGATCTTCTGCAAATTCTCCAACGTGTATTTGTAACTCTCATTGGAGAAACAACCGAGATCGACAATTTGTTTTGCATGGTAGCTCAACTCACAATATCGAGAAGCAAAATTCTCGGTATTGGGTTCGGTTAGAACTGATGTGTAACTTCTTCTCATCACATCCCTAGTCCATCTTCGTTTAATATATACATCCGGGAGGGATGTGTGATGGCAGAAACGAAGTACAGCTAAAATATGCCTGCAAGGAATGGCAATGAATTCGAACAAGTGACATGCACATGTAATAATTCCATTGATTTTGCATAATTGAAGAAGGCGAGCCGGTTCTGATTCTCCACAAAGTATCACATGGAAGGTTGAACTATCCGGTGTCTCAAGATCGGCAGCAAATGTCACATTGTACATGAAGCTTTTGTGACTTCATCTTGGAATTTGTTAAATATTTTCAAAGTATATGTTTTTGCCATTTGTGCCTTCAAAGCCCATTCGCTCTTCAACTTCGGTCTCTTCTCACGGTTACGATGATTTTCTTCCAATTCATTGTGTTTTTGCCTTCCCAAAAAACGGTTGAAGATGACGGCAAATTCATGTAGGGAATATTTTTTTTTCTGTATGATGCTTCAGGGCAGAATGTGCGGACTCAACCCGTTGGCTACTCAACATGCCGGTCCAAAAAGAATCTTTAGCGTAGATGGGTGTCCAATTTTCATGGATATCGAATATATCGTTCAACCATTTGTTACTCTCTAATCCGTATTGCGAAATCAAAATATTCCACTTTTCTACAAAATCATGTATATATTCGGAATTGTAGATTACATTCTTCAAGGACTCCCTAAACTTGTCGATATCGGTCGAAAGACGAATCTCCTTGGGTAACTTATCTAGAATGTGCTAAATACAAAAACGATGCCGAGTCTGGGGGAAAATTTTCTTAACTGCGGCGGCGATCTCACGGTCTTGATCGGTGACAATACCGGATGGAGCACGATTCATAACCCCTAACCAATTTTCAAAGAACCATTCAAACGGAGAGACCGTCTCATTTGGAATGAACCCACCTCCTAAGAAAGTCGATTGCCAATGTTGTTTCACTCCAACAAACGGAACAAATAACATTCTGTAACGGTTCGTATTGTACGTGGCATCAAAGCAAACTATATCGCCAAATTCTTCATAATTCATCCTACAAATACCATCTACCCACAAACAATATGACAACCGCCCTTCGGGATCGACTTGAATGTCATAAAAAAAATGAAGGATCCGTCTGTTTCTTAGATTCGAAAAAATCAATTAGCATTGTAGAATCGTGTCCTTTCAATGTTTCTTGCGAATCTCTAACTAAATTTCTAACATCTTTTTCTGTGAATCCTACTTGATCGTGACCACCACTAGCACTTTCGAAGAAGAGCATTTTTCGACATGTTTGGATATTAGCTTGGTTCATTTGATCTATAATCCTTTTGTCCGTATTTGACGCAGACCTGTTTCGGGGCAAAAAGTGCCTTCTACCGGATGAGGTGAATTCGTGATTGTGTTCTTCATGAAATGAATACACCACCCACGTATTACTTGCTTCGTTCAATTTTACACGAATACAGGCCTTGCAACCCGTTCTACTGGTTGTTCCCCGTCTACCATCACTATATTGACCCGGCGACAACCTAGTTTTATTACAAAGATATGACTTATCTACTTCCATTCCCCCCTTTAATTTATTCCCACCCTTACGCATTGCAAAACCCCCACAACGGAAATATGAAGAATAAAAATTCTCGGCCTCAACTAAAGTGGGGAATGTCATACCTAACTTTGGTTTTAGATGGTCTTCGACTATCGGCATGGAATCAGTGATTGGTTCTACTCGCACAAAATTATCGCCGACAGCAGAATTCTCCATATCATTGTTCATCTGCAGTAAAAATATATTATTGGTCAATTAATAATACATTATATATAAAACAACTTGTTAACAAACGACTGCGATATATATACATACGAAGCAAAATAAGTGACAACACGTCGAAAACGACGTCATATAAATACAAAACTCTTCTATTGGGTCCGGCTTGCCACGCACAAGGTAACGGAACTTCTACAAGTAAGTTCCGATCCACGGTTTGCAAGATAAGGCCGTGTCTCGCTCGCATTCCCCTCATTCTTGAACTGAGGTTGTTGCTTGTTATACAGTACAAATCCGCACAAACGAGATCAAAAAATTCCTAAACTTTCGGAGTTGGACGGCGGCAAAACACATGAGCCAACCAAATTTGTAGAGGTCAATTTCGACTCACGGATTGTAAAATACGCCGATGTATCGATTTTACTCACGGTAATGAATTGAAAGCGATACACGGCCGTACACTGCAAACCGTGAATCCGAACACACTTCTACTAATTGCGTTGGGTTGTGTATGGCGTGTCCGACGTACTCGCAAAGTTGCATAAATTTTTTTTCCGCTTTGTGCGCTATTACTAACATCGAATAACAAACAACAACAACTAATACAACATCTACTTCCCCAATTAAACTAGAATTACCTACTCTATAAAAACCTACGCATAATGTAGCAATTGTACACTGAAACATGGGTGAAAAATTTCCAATCAATTAGCCTAGTTAGAACTACTCAAGTCGGAACAAATTAGTACCATCAACAATGAGGGTGTTCGGGAGGCCGCAAAGTTGCTGCTGTAGAGAAAGGAAGGGGAGTAGGGTTTGGCTAATTTAGGGGGATTAGGGTTTTAGGGTTGGATAGATTTTGTATGGGTTGGGGTTTGTTTGTAATTGGGATCTCCAAAGGAAGAGGTCTAGAGACTGAGAATAGGGGGAGATTCGGTGAAAAGCAACGATCAGGAGAGATTTAGGGTTTGCAGTTCGATAGAGAGACAGCTCCGGTTGGGAAATTGGGTTTATCGAGCTCAACTAGCGAGAGAGAGTTGTGAGGGAGATGAAGATCTGATTATATACAAGTGTTTGGAAAAATACTTATACATAGTTAAGCCGTTGTTCCATACAACGGCCTAAGTTGAATTTTTGATCGAAAAAAACAACCTAGGCCGTTGTTACAGACAACGGCCTAAGCACAATTTTTTATAAAAAAAAAATTCAAACAACCTAGGCCATTGTTTCCAACAACGGCCTAAGTTAATTTTTCGACAAAAAAAAACTCCAAGCCAAAAAACGCTAAGTCCCAAACGTTTTTTGGCGTGAAGTGACGAAAATGCCCCTCCGCTTATTTGACGCGTTAGTGGGAGACTTAGCGGATCTTGATCTGATCCGCTGATCAAGATCAAGATCAGATCGACGGTGGAGATGGGTGCTTTCCAACCAGTTGAAAACAGAGCAAAACCCTATATATATATATATATATATATATATATATATATATTATTATTATTATTATTATTATTATTATTATTATTTCATATAGACTATTTTTTTTATATATAAACATATAATAATCTATTATTATTATAATATATATTATTATTATTATTATATATTACTATTATATATTATTATATGTATTATTATATAATTTATTATTATTATAATAAATTGTCTAATATATAATTATAATATATTATTATTACATATATATAATTATAATTATTATATGTTATTATATATATGTATATTATTAAATATGTTTATTATAATAAATTATTTTATATTATATATAATATACAATTATTATAATATATTATTATTTTATATATACTATTTTATATATACTATTTTATATATACTATTATCATATTATATTATTATTTTATATATTATTATTTTATATGTACTATTTTATATATACTATTATTATATTATATTATTATTATTATATATATTATTATTATTATATATTACTATTATATATTATTATATATGTTAGTATATAATATATTACTATTATATATTATTATATATATTAATATATAATATATTACTATTATATATTATTATATAATATACTATTATTATAATATATTGGTATATATATACTTATAATATATTATTGCTACACACAGAGAGACATATATACACACAGAGAGACATATATATATATATATATATATATATATATATATATATATATATATATATATATATATATATATATATATATATATATATATATATATATATATCTGTGTGTGTAACAATAATTACACAACAATATATTATATATATATAATATTTTATTGTTACACACACACACACATATATATATTATTGTTATTATATATATTATTATTATTATTATATATTACTATTATATATTACTATTATATATTGGTATATATATACTTATAATATATTATTGCTACACACACACAGACATATATGTGTGTGTGTGTGTGTGTGTGTGTGTAACAATAATATTATATGTAATTATTACACACACACACACACACACACACACACACACACACACACACACACACACATATATTATTCTTGTTATTATATATATATTATTATTATTATATATTACTATTATATATTACTATTATATATTATTATATAATATACTATTATTATAATATATTGGTATATATATACTTATAATATATTATTGCTACACACACAGAGACATATATATACATGTGTGTGTGTGTGTGTGTGTGTGTGTGTGTGTGTGTGTAACAATAATATATTATATATATGTAATATATTATATTATTGTGTAATTATTGTTGTGTGTGTAACAATAATATATTATATATATATAATATATTATATTATTGTGTAATTATTGTTACACACACACACACACACACATATATATATATATATTATTATTATTGTTATTGTTATTATTATTATTATTATTATTATTATTATATATACTATTTTATGTATACTATTATAATAATCTATTATTATTATTACATATTACTATTATATATTATTATATATATAATTATATAATTTATTATTATAATAATAAATTGTTTAATATATAATTTGAATATATTGTTATTACATATATATTATTATAATTATTATATATTATTATATATATGTATATTATTAAATATGTTTATTATAATAAAATATTATATATATATATATATATATATATATATATATATATATATATATATATATATATATATATTATTATTATTATTATTATTATTATTATTATTATTATTATTATTATATATTATATATACTATTATAATAATCTATTATTATTATTAAATATTACTATTATATATTATTATATATATGATTATATAATTTATTATTATTATAATAAATTATTTAATATATAATTCGAATATATTATTATTACATATATATTATTATAATTATTATATATTATTATATATATGTATATTATTAAATATGTTTATTATAATAAAATATTTTATATTATTATATATCAGTATGTATGTATATGTATACAACATGTATGTATCAGTGTATATATACTGTATATAGTATATACATACAACCAAACCTATACATACATTATACTCTCATTTTCAAAAAATTGTTTTTATAAAAAATTATTACCAAACACCCTTTACATTCTCATTTTAAAAAAAAACTGTTTTCAGAAAACTGTTTTTCAAAAACAGTTTTTAAAATGTGTTTTCAAAACAACAAACTAAACGCGGCCTTAGCCTTGAGTGTCTCCGTTGCTCCGGCCAATCTAATAGAGCAAATATCAATTTCAAAAAACAAAAAAATAATAAATAAATATAAGAGTCTTAATAACTATCCTATAAACCAGCAGCTCAGATCTCATAATGAAGCAAGTAATAGAAAATTTTAGTGAGTACAGAGAATTTATGCTTTTCGAATATAGATCCCAATGTGACGTGACGGGAGTCGAACCATGACCTTTTGTCCCCCCGTAAGAGTGTCCACAGTCATCTGAGGTATAATACGTATATCATACCTCAGATGGCTGTGGATGCTCCTACCAGGGACAAATGATCGTGTATGCATATTATATCTTAGCAATTCGAAGATTTGCTTCAGTCGTTAAAAGATACAAAATGCATAATTTTGTCAAGATCAGATAGACGAAACGTCAAAACATGATGTTTTGTCTGTTGATAATTTTTTTGAGAATTTTTTGGTTTTTTTTTTGTTGAGAATTTTAAATTGTTATTTAAAATATAAAAAAATGGCATGGGCCCCACATGATGTTTCTTCCTAGTGTGGGACGAAACATCATGTTTCGTAATGTTTCGTCTCATGGGTCTTGGCTTAATTAAAGCTTTAATCAACTTAATTAATTTACTAAACTTAATTAACTAAATTAAACTAATTAAACTAATTAACTACTAATTAAGAGGTTAAGATTTAAAAGAAGAAAAAAAAATCTCATGTTTCGTCCAAGAATTTAAAAAATAATTAAATAATCAAGACGAAACTTAATGTTTCGTCACACATAATATGCATATTGCTATATGTTGTGCTATCTTTAACTTTTTACTGTAGCGAAAAATAAAAAAAAAATAACAGAATGCCTAACGACTGCAGCGACTACAGTGCAAAAATATGCATAAAATGTATTTTTCAGCTAAGGACTGTAGATGCTCCAACTTTAGTACTCTGCTAATTACAAATAAAACTTGTATAATTAGTTTACATTGCACCCTTCTGATTATGAGCCATGTAGAATCATGTTAGGTTCTGGCAAAAATTTCTTCCACCCTATGATCTTACTTGTGGGATTAATATTATATTATGCCAATTATTAGGGAGTTATCCCGAGCCCTACTAAAATTTCAGATTTCAATTCACTTCCAGTAACCAAGTTGCATTACAATTAAGTTATCAAGTACTATGGACAACCCAATGTGGCCCATGCACACAACACAACAAAGTCATAGTGAATTATGGGACAAGAATCAATGATATGAATGACACATATAACTACAATAATTAAAGTTCGCTCTAGTCACAAGGTTAAGAACGCAATTTTCCGTAAGTGAATCACATTAAGTTTTGCTTCGTAGGAAACTACTGACATGGTGGATGCACTTTCAATCCATCCATCCACTGCTGTTTGCTTAGAAACAGATTGACAACTATTAAGAACGTAGCAAGAACATCTTTTTGTTCCCATGGCTTATAATTGGCCCCCAATAATTGGTCATGGATCGCTGGTCACAGCCGACTCGTGGGACAGAGGCTGCAGCAGTTTGGTGTGAGAAGATGCGTAGACTTAGGGATGTGCTTAGGAGGTGGAACCGCTCTCGATTTTCAACAATCTGGCGAGCTAAGAAAACCATTCTGGAGAGTATCAAGGTGCTAGAAAGGCTGGAGGAGACGAGATCTCACACAAGATGAGAGAAACCGGCTACTTAGCTTAAGAGAGGAAATTTCACAGCTTTATAAGTTGGAGGAAATCAAATGGCATCATAGATTCATAATTTCGTGGCTCAAACGGGGAGATGCGAATACGTCATTCTTCCACAGAATTTCCAGTGATCGACGAAGGACTAACCTCCTACTCTCAATCCAATTAGAGACGGGGATGGTACAAGAGGATGATCAAATTAAGATTGTGTTTCAGTCACATTACAAAAACCTATTGGGAAACAAGGCTGAGTACCGGGCGACTCTCAGCGATGATTTCTAGCACGACAACCCACCGAACTTGGGGCAACTACTACATGCCATTGAAGCGCCTTTCACGGAATTAAAGGTGAAGGAGGCAGTCCACCATATGGGAAAGGAGAAAGCCTCCGACCCAGATGGTTTTCCTATCTTGTTTTACCACATATTTTAGAAGGAGATTAAAGATGACCTTATGGCAATCTTGACCGAGTTTTACGATCACAAACTGAAATTAGGTAGAATTAATTTTTGCGGAAGTAGTTCTTATTTCAAAGAAGGAGGATTCGGTCCGAGTAGGAGGCTTTCGCCCTATTAGTCTCCTTAATTGTTCGATCAAGATTTTCACAAAAATTCTCGCCAATATGTTAGGGAAGGTGATTGATGGTCTGATCAGTCGAGAACAAACATATTTTATTAAAGGACGCTGCATATTGGACTGCATAGCCACTACTGAGGAAACAATACACCAGTGTCATTTATTGAATAGCAGTAGCTACTTACTGAAGTTGGATTTCGAAAAAGCCTATGATTCGGTCGAGTGGGACTGTCTATTTTAATCGCTTAGAGGCAGAGGATTTGGAGTTAGGTGGATCCTATGGGTGAACAATTGCGTGACAACGAGTAAGACATCTATACATGGGAATGGTACAGTTGGGCGCCCATTCTCTTGTAGAAGGGGTTTGAGACAGAAGGACCCACTCTCCCCACTATTATTCACTCTTGTAGTAGATGTCCTCAAATCCATGATGGACAATTGTACACATGCGGGTTGAATCACACCACTAGCTAAAGGAAGAAATCGACCAGGATGTACGATTCTGCAGTACGCCGATGACACCTTCTCTTTAGAAACAAGAACATGGGAGAAACAATTGCATTTAAGGGACCATCTACTATTTTGAGGCATGGTCCGGACTACGAGTGAATTTCCACAAAAGTGCCATCACCCATATTGCGATGGAAGAAGAAGAAGCCAAATATTATGCATACATCCTAAATTGCAAACTTGAAAACTTCTCTATAAAGTACCTAGGCTTAAGTATTAGGCCGGGCAGACTATTGAAGTTTGATTGGCTGACACTCATCTACAGAGTGGAGATAACAGGTTGGAAAGGTAAATCACTCTCCTTGAAGGGAGAGTGACCCTAATTAACGCAGTACTATCCAACCTACCGACGTATTACATATATTTCGTTGAACTTCCTAAATGGGTGATCCAGAGGATCGACCGAATCAGGAAAGATTCTTGTGGAAGGGCGCAGAGCCGAACGGGGGCAGCAGCAGGGGGGGATACCACCTCATCAGTTGGGAGAAGGTTTGTGTGAAGAAAATACATTGGGGCCTGGGTATTATAGACTTGAGAGACATGAATCTCGCTCTCCTCGGCAAGTGGTGGTGGAAAGCATATCACCCGAACGGTGAAGAATGGAAAGATTTCGTCCGATCTTATCTTCACGGAAGAGAGACATGTAATTTGGGCTTCCCGATAGGGTCGAAAGTATCCTGGTTCTGGAAAGGAGTGTCCAAAGCTCATGATACATTCGATAGTTGTGTTACATCCTTCATAGTCAATGGCTTTACGACTAAGTTCTGGTGGGACAAGTGGTGTGGGGCATATACGCTAAAAGAATTGTTCCCAAACCTTTACGAGCAGACTTCCCATCCCTATGAATGATAGCCCAATGCTGGTAAAGACGTTATTGGAGACCTCCATTTAAAGCGTGACTATCATTGGAATCACAGGAGAAGCTAGTGGAGCTGCGGACTTACATCGTACAATCTGGGACTAGATGCTCTCAAGGCCCTGACAGCAAAGCCTGGGAATTGGAAAAGAATGTCCCCTTCTTGGTACGGTCACTCTACAACCGTGTACATTTCAAAGGGTGTAGTACGAGCTGGTCTTCTGTCATCTAGAAGGCAAATGCTCCATTTAAGGTTAAAGTCTTTCTCTGGTTGGTCCTTAATGATGCTATTCTTACACGAGAAAATCTTGCTAAAAGACAGCCAAACATCGCCACCGGATGCAGGTTTTGCTCTATACACCTGGAGACTAGAAACCACCTACTGGTGGAATGACCTAGGATCAAAGTTGTAGCGCCCCGAATTCCATTAACACGGTAATTCTTAGTACAATAGGATCTTTACTTCATTTCGTACAATTTTACAAGGAATTTAAAAGCTTTTATTTGTACAACACTGTTCATTTTACATCAACGCAACAGAAAAGTAAAGATTATAATACAAAACATGTAGAATTTAATCAACAACATTTAAAACAGTTTTCATCTTCAAATTCAGCTTTAAGCCTTTGTCAACCAAAGCCCTGCAATGAATACTGTGGGCACGTCAGTTACATACAACTGGCGTAATACTATACACAGCTATCCTCGCTATGTCGTAATATGGCGACTCACTTACTTTAGCAACCACAAACTTGAATGCATCATAATGTGTAAAAAGTGACTATCCTAAATATGTCAGTGTATGCAATGTCTTAATGACTAATGCAAGTGTTTAAGCTAAGATGACACTAATGCATACTTATTCGGATTCTATGCATCCCATACTACATAGGTCCGAAGGCAAACACATATGTACTCCACATTAAAGGGTTTAATCCCTCGCAATGAAAACTACCCAGTAATAAATCAAGTTTTAGACGTTCCACGAGTACGGATTCCAGCCCTGGAGTCCACCGTCAAGCTTATACGGAAATCCTCATCGTGTGAACTTCCCGTAAGTGTCCCTCTAGCTCCGGTATATGCATATACACTGAGGCACGACCTCCCATCCGCCCGACTATTCATGATCCTAGAGTCCACCGTCAAACCAATCATAGTCCTGGATTTTAATTAAGGCTCGCCTCCATCGCAAGCAACCACAGTTCCGGAGTCCACTATCAACTGGATCTATAGTCTCGGAGTCCACCGTTAGATTATATAGAGGCAACCCGCTTACGTTTGCCCAAGTTTACTACATCTCCACTTAATGCCTAATCCTTATGCTTAAACATGAATAAATACTAATGCCTAGAGTTAGCTTACCCTCCTACCGGATTTAAACGAAATACCGAGATAACCCATATAGCCAATTCCCACATCAAAATCATTTTTCCAACATTTGCTGGTACCTGGGACTCACTAAGCCTCTAGATCACATCCTTTTATGTTCCATAATTATGAGTACTCATATCCTTATAATTCATATTTCCAATTTCACATCTTATTCAATTCTTTCATCGGATTCTCATATTTATCAAACATGAATAACAATCTCAAACTAATCTTTTTCACAAAGCTCTTTTCTTTCATATTCATTTAAACTTTCCCAATCTAAAGTTTATTAAGAGTTAAACACCAACTCTTTGAGACTCATCATTAGCAACTCATTATCTAAATCTCATTACCTTCCTTTTATCACAAATCAACTTTTATTATCTTAATTTTGTACATTTTTCTTAAATATCAATCTCATTTATCATAAGAATATAAATCTTAAATCTCCAAAATATATTTAAAAATAGCGAAAAATACTTTCAGTTGTCTCAATAATATTTTAAAATATTTATATAATTTTTCTGAATTTTTAAAACCCAAAAAAACACAAAATACCAAAAATGCACCTTTTGTGCACAAGAGGGTTTTAACCCGAGACCCGAGACCCCATCGTGCGCCACATGGCAACGCTTGCGCTTGCGCCCCCCCGCTAGCCACTCAGGCCAAGTGCCTAACTGATATAGTATGGGTTAAACTCCTTAAGTATTTGTTCTCTGTTAAATCTCATTTTCTACCTTTTCAACTATTTTAATTCCCCCCCCCCCCTCCCCCCCTCCCCCCCCCCCCCCCCCAAAAAAAAAAATATTTTTTATTTTTTTGATATTATGAAAATATTGTTCCAGACTCCAGGATTCTCCCTTTACTGATTTTAATGATAATTGTGAGGATTTGTCCCCATTTCATGTACATATTCATTTTAAAACATATAAACATAAAATTTGCTTTATTAGCAACTATTTCTTTTCTTCAAATCAATGCTATTACTTTATATTGATAGCTCCCCCAAATTAGCACTTTACTGATTTTATTCACATTAATGAATATTTAACTTCAATTTCCCCAAATTAATCATTTCTTTTTCTTATATGAATTATAATACAAAATTTCAACTAGTTAATTTTTTTTACTCACTTAATACAACTTTTCTTTGGTTCTACTATGACTATTTCTTCCCTCAAAATTGTTTCTAATTTTTTCTTTCTTTTTATCCAAATTTCATACACAATTTTAAACCAATTTGTAAGAGACACAAAATTGCATGCAACAATCAAGTTGTTCATTTGTGCCTAACAATTCTACACATGGTTCTAATTAATTTTTCTCCATTCTAATCTACCAATCAATTTATATTCTTCACACTAACATGCAATACATTCTATGATTTTTCTACCATTAGCATTCTTTATCATTACAACATGCATCCATTTAACTAGTAGGATTCATTAAATCAACCAAAATCAACCATAAAACACCTATGCATGATTTCTACACTATGTAGAACAGGAAGTTGGTGGGCTCATCATGAATTAGATCGGGGTGGCTGGTGGTTTCGGGATCCCGTAGAAAATACGTCTTTTATGCCTCGGGGCAGAATCAAAATGTAGTGTATAATAAAGAACTTCTAAAGAATTCCTAGAAAGAAAGCTCTTATGTTGCAAAAGACGAAAAACTCCTAGAAAGAAAGCTCCTAGCTCCACACCAATGGTCTAGTCCTCCTCCAAGTAACCCGCAAGCTCCTAGCTCCAATGAAGAAGAATCCGCCCTTTCTCTTGCTCTCTTTCTTTTTCTCTCTTTTTTGATCTTTTGATTTGATTAATTTTAGTGCAAATATTAATGAATAGGTGTATGTATTTATAGGAAATTTGTGTGGTGGAGAATGATCCCCACTACTCAACCAACCACCCACTCTCACACATTCGCCCCTCACTCTCCCTCTCTCTTTGTGAATGGTCGGCCTCCCTTATGGAGCACACACACGTGCACGTGCTACACCGATGCACACCTCTCATTTTATTATTTAATTTTTATTTATTATTTGTTACTAGTTTGTTACATGACATGTATAATTGCACTTTTCTTTCTCTTTAATTGTGTATTTAATAAAGGATTTAATCATGGGCTTCTTTTCTAGTGGGCTCAAATTAATCTTTTAGGCCTATGGATCTTTTTATTAGGAAATAATAAAATGAGATAAAATAAATAAGGAAAAATTTGTGCATAACTTAGTAAAAAATTTAGAACCAAAAGATGAAATAAAATTGCACGCGCGTTGCACGTGCAAAATGAAAAATGCATTTTATTCTAAAATTTTTTCGGGATGTTACAAAAGTGGTGCTAGTAGAGGTTCTGAGAGCGCAAGGTACGACCTCCTACCCTTAAGTGTATGAAGAATTGTGGATTGGACTACAATTTGCTAACGAGTGGAACAATATGAAAGGGGCATGTTACATTGCAATCGCTGTTACCACATGGACTTTATGGTTAGAGAGAAATAATTTTTACTTTCATGAGACTTGTAATAGTATTTCTGATAATTTAACTTTTATAATGCATCTAATATCTCTTTGGACTATTGCAGCATCACCGAGTCCTAAGGACAGGATTGTCAGGACCTTCCAGGTGGACGAGTACGACGATGAGGAGATTGTGATCGGTCTTACGCTGGATTGAGGAGCACAGCTTTCTCCCACCCCTAGGGACTTGTTGGAGGGAGCCTCTTATTATGTATTCTGCCGCAGCACATCTCTGTACTTATTATGTTGTTTTTTTATTGTTCTAACCGCTAGTCTCACCCTCCTATGTAGTTGGAGGTTTTATGTTTTATTTCCTGTTTTTCATCTATGTACTTGATCCCGGCTCTACGAGAATGTTTATTAACCTCTTATTAATAAAATACGGTTGTCATGCTTCACCTTTTTCTTTGAAAAAACAAATATATATTACAAGGACCTTCCTTCTTTCCAAATATATTTTCAACCTTAGTTTCTCCATAGTTGACCATCATGCATTGGAATGCTCAGAAGAAAAACGAGCAACTCAATATATGATACATTCTTTTATTAGAGCCTTTTATTGCAGCCTTTTTGGTATGTTCCCTTTAGAAAATAAATAAATAAATACATCAATCAATCAATTAATAAATCTGTCAACACTTTTTTTAAAAATTTTATTTATTTATTTATTTTTTCTAACTTTCACATTTCACATTCCCCCTCCACCTTCAACTTGATTTATAAAAATAATAATTTGATGTAGATAGAAGACGTGCAATGTATATGGTTCATGTAGCTCCGACTTAAAATGCGTATTGTACAATGTATATGGTCCATATAGCCCCGACTTAAAATGGGTACTGGTTGAGATTGGTTGAATATGTAGGTTGATTATCCTCACTTTGCACAACCCCCAATTCTCTAGTCATAAAATACTTGGGAGTGTCTTTGAGGCCGAATCATAAGTTTTATAAGGAGGGTTGGATGTCATTAATGGAAAGGGTGGGGAAGAAGTTGTCGTTGTGGAAAGTGAAATGTTTGTCATTAGAAGGGCAAATCACCCTGATTAACTCAACCCCCTCTAGCTAACCCCATCTAGCATGCATATGTATCTTTTGTTAAATTTTGAGATCCCATCCTGAGTAATTGCAAAAATTGACCATAGAATGAAGCAATTGTAGTGCCTAAGAATGCCTGCAAAGGCCTAGATCCATCAATAACAAGATTTCACCACAAATGTAAAATCTTACGAACACAAGAATAAACGATATGAGAAGATAACTAATACTTTTTACTCAAGAAATAAAATATACAAAGAGATCTTTTCCTAAAGTGTCTCTCCCACCTTTGACATCACTCACAAGAACTCTTTTGAAATTGCTTCAGTTATGTTACTAGAGAAACCGTATGAGTTTATATCTATATTTATAGCTCCCAAGTAAACCCTAAAAGATAAACACAAATACAACCCAAAAGAATCCAAAACCGCAAGCGAATTTCTGTGTTCTGCGCCTGATGCGGTCTAATGCACTAGAATACAGTCGACTGCAATAGAACTCCCCAAATCAGAGGACAACTTCAGTTGACTATCATGCTGCTGACAAAATAGAGACAGGGAGTATTCGACTGCCACAACCTGCACAATCGACTGTCCACCCTACAGTCGACTGCCTTGGTGCATGTTGCTACTGTTTGATTGTTGTGCTTCTGCTGCACTGTTGATGCTTCGTGCCTTCTCTTTCTCCAACCTCTTGCACTAAGTGTATTGGACCTCAAATCCAAATAATTTTCCACTTGGACCAAATACACCAGATTTCAAAAAACTGTATTTTTTCTTATATTATCTCAGCCAGTATTTCACTCCTTCTAAAATAACAAGTATTCATCACTCACATGAAGAGCACCCCACACCCTTTTACCACGCTGAGGGAACCAAACACTCTTTATAGACTCATGAATGACGTACCCCACCATCTATTGCATAGGGCACAAATAACGGAGAAACAATCCCCCCTTTCCACCGTGTCAAATTTCGTTTTATTAGACTTCCCAATTCACATAATCTCTTGTAACATTGGACATAGTTCAAAACCTCTCAAGGCCAAGTCATTATCTACATTCGAAGCCTAAATGGATGACACCTCGACAATATTCACAGACTAAGAAACACCACTCACAGCCCCATCATGACCAACTTGGCCATCCTCACTGACATTACCCTGCATATTGATACCAATACTCTTAACGTCACAAGAGCGACTTGAAGTTTCTGCCACATCACAAAGAACGCTCACCGCAACAAACTCTTATTCTCTTCTAAGATTCTTCTCACCATGACCATCAACTCCCACTAATTGTGCAACCTCTACATCCGCCCCACAACTCTTAGATCTTGGTCGTACCCCACATAGCCTAAATCTTGATTCCGACTGAGGGTCAACTACATGAGAAACACACCCATCGTTTATGCGCAAATACAACGATCCCTCATGCTTCCCACTTGCTACAACCCCTGAACATGTAGTTGTACAACACTCTCCATTACCAAATGTAGTTGATAAACCCTCTTTGTCTAGCCTTCCTATCGAGATAATAATTTCTCTCATGTTTGGGATAGGCCTCATTTCCCGCAAGATAATCTCTTTACTATCATCGACTTTCAATCGAAGTGCAATAAAAAGAACCCTCTGTGTAGCCATGAAATACCTTCCTCCTCGAAGTGCAATGAAAAGAAGTATCTGAATTAATGCACCAATCTCGTGTTTAACTCCACCCTAGCTTATAGACATAACTCGTCACCAGTTGTATCCTTGGTCACCACATTGGCTTAATTTGATGGTTCTTACTTTTTCTTCATAAGAGCCTTACAACTACACATCATGTGACGCCACCTATGACAATACCAACAATCAGGCCCACCACCATTGTTGTTTTCTTTAAACTCACTCTCAGACTCACTTCTCTGATCCTTTCATCTTTGACTTCCCTTCAATCTCCCACAACTCTTAGCTGAAAGTGCGGAATTTCTAGAAGATGATGAAAAATTTATGTTTCTCTTCATTCTCACATAATCGATCATGATGTTACTCACAACATCCTACAGAGTCGACGAATTTATCATAGTCCATGTAATAGTCTATTCCACTATACCATAATTGTCAGGTAGAGTAGAAAGAAATAACAATGCATGCCCTCTCTATAATGCCCCGAGCCTGGCTCAGCTGCGCACGCAACTACACGTGCATGCAATACACAAACAAATAAAATCCTAAGAACTGTCCACCATAGGCGTGCTTCACAAAAGCTGTCTGAACGAGTAGGTGCCCTTTGATCATAGGCTCTATACTATATACTCTCTCTTCTTTCTCTACCCACGATGTGGGACTAACTTGCCCACCCCCAAAGTGCACAACACCACCTTCTCCACTTCTCATTTCATGCATTTTTGTCCTTTAGTGCAATATTATGCCATAGCGCCATAGCCCCATCCTATAGGCCTTTCATTAAAATTCATCAATCCAAGCCCTATAGGATCCTTTTATAGGCCAACAACTTCTTCTCACATTATTTATTATATATATATATATATATATATATTATTATTATTATTAATATTATTATTATTATTATTATTATTATATTATTATATTTTCATGTAATAGTATATATATACACTCTTAAATACGAGGTGTCACACTCTCTTTGAAAACTTCAATCATGCAGCTTCCATTTGGTTGTATACCATACAATAATTGTTCACATATTTTGTAATACCCCGCAAAATAGCATACGGCTATTTTGCACTGTAACCCGTGCATTAACTAAGTATTGCACACGATTACATTTTCTCCTAGAAATTATCAGTTAAAATTGAGAGATTTCAGACATACGGGCTGTTCTGAATCCGATGAAGTAAACTCGGAATATCATCTCGATTAAACGAGGGTTTTGTCCCGATTATTTCGACCAGACAATTGTCGGGTGAAAATGATAATTTCTATAAAAAATGTATTTTTATGGATTTTAATCTATATATATTAGTTATTTCAATTAGACTAGTGCTTGAATTAAATGTGAGTTGTATTTGTGCACTAGGGTATGGTAACCTAGGGTATGGTGACCTAGGGTTCCTTAACCTAGCATAGGGTTAGGAACCCTAGCATCATGATGATCATGGTTTGAACTTGGTAAAGATCCAATGGTGGAAGTAAAACACCATGTGTAAAGTTGACTTGGAATAGGAAAACTTCCATGAAGTCTCCAATGAAGCTTCCAAGAAGTTTCCAAGGAAGCTTCCAAGAAGTTTCACTTGTGATGTTGACTTCATCTCATCCACACATCTCCCCCTCACTCCACCTCCCCCCATCCCCACCCTACATCTCATCTGGACCAATCCAACCCTACTCCCATTTTTATAAAACCCCCACTTCCACTCTCATTCTTTCACTCATTCACCACTCTTCTTGTTCCAAAAAAAAAAAGAGGAGAAAGAGAAGGAGAAAAAGGAAGGTGGAACCTTTTGTAGGGAGTTGTAGTAAGGTGGAGAAGTAGGAAAGATTGAGGAGGCCAAGTTATACAAGTGCAAGGTGCAAGGCAAGCAAGCAAGCAAGCTAGGAGTAAAGCTACAAGGAGATTCTTTTGCAAACTTCAAGTGGGTGATCCTTGAACTCTTTTGTATTTATTTTTGTTTTGGTATGAATAGATGTGTAGTAGTGGTAGACATGATTTTGTTTCCATGTTTGAGTATGAGGAATGCTAGGAAAAAATAAATTGTATGGTAGAGAATTATTCTTTTGAAGTTTGATTGAGTAGCATGATTGTGAGGGTATATTGGGAAATTTCTTACGCCCAAACGGTTTGGAATCTTGGGCTAAAATTCTGGGGTATTGTTCTTCTATGCATGTAGAGTATCCATGATTTTTTTCGTAATATTTGGATGCATTTTGGTAGCCCGAACAGTGGGACCAAATCCGGACAGTAAGCAGCCAGAATGGCTGCTGGCTGGGATGCTTTTTGGGTATCTTTCCGATTTTGTATCTTGGAAACGACAAGTCATTTTGAGTTGAAAATTTTTGTGGACGCTGTTGTATATGTCTACAACCATAGTCTTAAATTTCGTATTTTTCCGAGGTCGTTTGATGCCCCGGAAAAATTGTAGAACTCGACTGGTCCGCAGGTGTCGGCTGAAGCTGACTGCGCTTGTGCTGAAGTTCAAAAAGGCATAACTTCGTGTACGTTTATTATTTTGCTACGAAATTTTGGGAATAGCTTGGGGTATGAGTCTATTTGATGAATCTCAAATTTTAGAATTTTTAGAAGTCATTTGATGAAGTTTCAAAGGTAATTAGTGAGGGGCAGTGAATACTCTGCTGAAACAGAACGGCTGAAATGTAGCCATGTTTGAGGAGTCGTAGATCGTTGTGTGAAATGAATTTGAATGTGAATTTTGGACACGATGAAATGGTATATGTGTAGATAGAGAATCTCAAATTTCATGATCTTTGGACTTAGGGATGATTTACTATTGAATTTTAAAGTAGGGTACGTTCATTCTAGTACAAGTTGTCTAGTTCGTGGAGATAGACCTTTCTAGACTTATCTGTTAAGAATTTGGGCGACTGGCCAACTAGGAATTTGCAGTAGGGAATCATAACTCTCTAACCCAATTAGAATTTTGTAATTCCAGGCTGTAGGATGGAGATTAAGATTTTCCAAAGATAGGGTAGATTTGGCCTTGTCAAGAAAATGGTTACTAGAGAAATCAGCCCTTCCCGTGTGATGCACCCAATGGAAATTGGTGTCTGTGAGAATATTAAGAGTCGAATCTGAGGACGTGTCCAAATAGGAAGTTAAGGTAGACAATCCCACCTTCCCATAGAACCCGGAATTGAGTGATCTCGATAACCAAGCGAACTCTTATGATATTGGACAAATGCAGCAAGTGTGAAAAGGAACATACTACTAAGAGTATATGAGGAACATTGGATGTCGAGATGATTGAACTTGAGGAAGTAGTCAACTGAAGAATTGTAAACTAGGGTCTTACCTTTCCAGAGTTAGAGATACCAAGCTATTCTGACTTGTGTACTGGATATTATGGACATGATGAGTTTAGCAACCTATTGTCTCGACTGACTTCAAGCTTTGAGTTAACTCGGGGACTCGAGTTCTTGGATGAAATTGAGGGAATCATCGACTAGGGGATGGCAACGGATCTCCTCACCCCTCTAGGAAGTTCTGAGCGTATTGGTTTCCGATGAGTGTAGCTGGAAACACAGCTACTGGTATTTCTTGATTGTTCCATCGGACCATTGATGAGGAACCCTCTGCCCACCGCAATATGGTAATTGTGAGCTATCAGATTTAAAAGATGGGTTTTAGCATTGGCAAGTTCCTGTGCATGTACTCATGGTGGACATGAGTGAGTTGGGTTATAGCTCTGTTGGATTGTATTGGGTGTCTCGATGCCTGAGTCTGTCAAAAGTCCAGAAAGGATAATTATGTGCGTGCTTACCTTCACTAAATTATATTACGTCACCAGGGCGCCGTTAGACCACTCGCTGAAGGTCACGGGCCGGGATTATTTTTGGGTCGCTGACCTATGAAGGTATTGGGAATCGGTGGATGTGATTCCGGGATGGTTGTTACCTTGACAGACCAGTCAGGCTCGACTTTGTTAACCGACACCGAGTGTGGATGAATAACAACATATTTTCAGTAAACTGGATTGATCAGGTTTTTCTTTTATTGTTTCGCTTGAAGACCAAATTGGTGTTAGGGGTGATTCCCTATAATCCAACTTGTTCTGAGAGTTAGCACTAAGTGGTGTTACTGGTTGTCTCTTCCTGTCATTAGGGATACGCCCTGCGGTACGTATCCTGCACTGTTAATTCCTGAAGTACCATGGTAAGAACGGGATGCTGATATCCTGGCGGATCGGGGGTATAAATATTTTAGGACCTCCGAGGTCGTCATGTTCTATGTTAGTGGACACGAACGGATCACAAAGGATCTTTGCGCAATGGATATACGGCGGTATATCTGTAAGTTCGTCACAGCTTTCGAGGATGGTTCGACGCAGTAATTATTGGTGACTTCGGGGTAGCGCCCCGCATTATATTCTTTTATTTTATTTTCACCTCCTCAACCATGTCATACTATCAGGAACGGGAAGTAGACCAAATTAGAATGCATTGCATAGCGAGGGTTCAAATCCCTAAACATGGAGACAACGGCTTGATTTGGAAAGTATGTAGTATGGGATGCATACATTTCCAAAGTCTCGCTTGCATTAGATTAAGTACGTTGGCTTGACCTGGGCCACATGTAGTATGGGATGCATGTGCATCCAGAATCTTGCTGACGTTAGATTAAGTGCGTCTGTTCTGTACCTTGTGTTTGAATAAACTTGAGTTAGATTAAGTATTTCTGTTCTACACTCTATATTGTTGCATTAGTCTCAGGTCATGACATACACGAACACTAGGAAATCAGGATGCACGTTGAATTTCCCATTCAAGATGAATTTGTGAATGTGATAGTTTAAGGATCGCTGTTTCCTTATCAGCATTGCGTCAGTAGAATTACTGACGTACCCCACCTTTTAGGTACATGGATATCAGGTCACGAGTATAGGAGAGCCCAAGATCAGCAGGGTATCCAAGTAGTGGCAGTATGCACGTCTACCCTTCGAGCAGGTGCAGAATTATCAGGGTCACGTAGAAGAAGGCTCAAGCTGAGGGGCAGGTCCCAGAGGGGCAGATAGACCACTCAACGGAGCTTCGGCAGTTACCAAGGGATTGCCGATCTGAAGATAGCCAATGGCTTCACAAGGAATGTTTAAGTATTTTTGTAGTCAGTTGTAATAAAGTTATGTAATTTGCATTCCTGGTTCAAGGACAGTTTGATATTTGTAATTATTAATGTAACAACTCTGATGGCAATAAAAGTGTTTAAATTTCCGTACTATTTACTGTGTTGAGATGCATTTGAAGGCAATGATCTTGGCAATGTCACGGATGTCCGATAACGGGGATCCGGATCGTCACATATTTCACCACTGAACCCCTTTCTCCCAACTTCATGTTAACTAATTTCTTTAAGTAAAGAATTTGATCCGATGTCGATGGTTTCTCATACATATCCGTGAGAATATCCATAGCCTCCTTCGTGGCCTTTGCCTTCGAGATATAAAATAATGCTTTTCTACTCAGTGCTAACTGAATCTGTCCAAACAACTTCTAATCCAAACGATCTCATGTCGCCACGACCTACACATCCTTGTCTGTACCTTTCAGCTTCTCATAAAACAACGGACTATCTAGATCTTTATGACGGAAATACGCTATCATCTGGATCGTTCACATCGCGAAATCACTTCCATCAAATCGACTTTATACTTGCCATCGACCATCACAAAACCATAAGATCTTATACCACTTTGTAGTGCCCAAGAATGCCCACAAAGATTTAGATGCACCAATAATAAGGTTCCACACTTCCACCACAAACACAAGATCTCACAAAAACAAGAGTACACAATATGCAAAAATAAAAATACTTCTTACTCAAGAAATACAACTATACAAAGAGATCTTTCTCTAATCTCTCTATCTCTCTTTCTCCCACCTTTGACAGCACTCGGCACAATAACTCTCTTGAAGTTGTTTCAGTTATGTTACTAATGAAACCCTATAGTTTACATCTATATTTATAGCCCTAAGTAAACCCTAAAAGATAAGCAAAAATATAGCCCAAAATGATCCAAACCCGCAATCCAAAATCTGTGTTCTGTGCCCAATACTATCTACACAGGAGTACAATCGAATACAATAGAAATCCCCAAATCAGAGAGCA